>CM058041.1:86655673-86688452 GCA_030169165.1 Centaurea solstitialis
TTAAGATTTTAAATAGAAAAAACAGGTTCAATTTATCCAGCCACTAAACAGAGGTGAGTCTACAGAATAAAGAGGGTTGTCATAGGAGCACTCATAAAAAGGAATATGAAAGGATATTAATGAAAGTTCACTAATATCCTTAATCACAACTGCCCTCACTCAAAATTATAAACCATAACCACAAGCGCATAGCTCGGCAACAATCTCCTATATAGGTCAATAAAAAGGGTAGCTCCTCTAGTGATTAGTGGTGCCTAGATATCATCACTTTCAGATAACTAAACAATTATAAACCATCACAACGATCAGGTTTCAAGTCGTGAGTATGAAATGTGTCATCTAGTGAGAATGTTTATAACATGTCTATTCTAAGAAAAATCAAGCAAGCTTAATGGCAACATTTACTGTTTCCCTAGGCTTTCTCATCCATTTTGATGATAGAACTTACACCATGCTTCAGATTCCTGGATCTTGTGACTACGGTTTACATACAATACACAGGGCATAATATATATATATACATACATAGGGGTGGGTTCAAATGTGAACCACTTTTTGGTTGTGAACGTGAGGACAGCCGAGAGCGCGACACATGGCGGATGACTAGGCGCCACGTCAGATCCACGGCGGATGACTATGCGCGATTCATGGGAAGGCATTGAATTAAAGAGGGGACCACACTCAAAGCCGCCACGTGTCGCGCTCTCGGCCGTTCTCACGTTCACAACCAAAAAGTGGTTCACATTTGAACTTTCCTCTAGCACACCAAAAAACCATAACTTTTGGGAATTATACTAGTATATATAAAGTTAAAACACATATTCTTACTTCCTTAATAGCTATAAATATATATTATACAACAAAATTAAAGGTTATAAATTGAAAGCAAAAAACCTACAAGATCAACAAGAGCGGCGGCCTTCTGATATGGCGATCCATAAGCTATGGCATCCGATCTTCGCTTATAAGCTATCCGACCTCCTTCCCCACGCCGTCGACTACTACTTTCTCCACCACCCAGCAAAGCCGCATCCATTAATCACCTATTATTCTCTCTCTCTAATTGGAGAATTGGAAATGGAATGGAACAAGATCTAAAACCTCCAAAATCTGCTGCTATGTGACTGTCAACATATCAATATCTATCAATAATACAGACAGAGATATAGATACAAGTGGTTTGTATGTATATATGAAAAGGACATAGGAGTCAAATGGCTCCAGCTGCTGACATGTTGTTACTTATATTATGAATTAGTTAGAGAAAGATTCAAAAAAATCCCCCATCACCTTTTTAATCATCACCACCAGTCACACTCAATCAAGACTTTGCTAAAATTGTTTCTCCATTATCCCAAGGAAAAATCTTTTCTTGTTTTCCTTCAAATTTTGGTATTATTAAATCATTTAAAATATATTTTGGTCTACAAATTGGTCCCTATGTTTTGTCAAAAGTACAATTTTATCCTTAAAGTTCTAAAATTACAAGATGGTATAAAAATGTTTGAATATTGTTCCTCTTTATTGGACGTTAAAAATTTCATTGAATTTGGAGCATTTTTTGGAAGGGTGTCTTAGGCTATGTCCAAAGTAATCCAGCAAATTGTGATTGTAGAAATTAACTCTGATAAACTGAATGGCCACAATTGTTGTACACGTCTGGAATTAAACTCTAGGCAAATGGGATATTCCACCATAACCCTAAGGCTTTAACCAGTACGCCACAACACTTGTCATTAATGAGGGGTATTTTTGTCGTTATGATATTTGTCCTTTACTAAATCAACCAAAATTGTAGTTGAGTTTTTTTACGTTTTGTCTTTATATATTTATTTTTTTATAGTACTAGCATATATGTGCATAGTGTATACTACGCTAAAAATAACTAAGAAAAAATTATGATATTACCTACTTTATGATGAAATTGTTTGATTATTTATTTTAAAGATGTAATTATTAGATACAAAAGAATACAACATGTACAAGTATCATCGTACCCGAGTAATCCAACTGTTAGATATATAGGAGTGGTGACAGTATATAGACGAGATGACCATATCGATCATGTATCGACATTTACGTAATATAATAATTCGACCTAACTATGTGTATCATGAATTGCATATTCAGATAATTCAAATAAAAACTTAAATCTCAAAAGCTATAAGATCGTATCCTTAAATACACTCAAAGTTGCATTTATGGTGATTATTAACGGTCAAAACATATGTTTACGTGATTATAACTATTAATGGATAAGATCGATCGACAATTATGATTGACTTGGAAGAACCAAAACCATAAGAAAGAGTTCGAAAACATCCATAATAATATTACCATAAAAAATTGAAAAAATATATTTTATAAAAATATAATTATCTTTGCATTTATGTAACTTTTACTAACATTATTTTTTCCATTAAATAAATGTTCTCGGTTTTTAATGGTATTTCCTAAATTATAGCCATTTTAAGATCTTTGATAATCCATAAAAATTATTACAATATTTTATACTCTAAAATTAAAGAGTAAACTCTAATTTTAGTCCTTGTGGTTTATTAAATCTTTGAAAGTGAGACTTATGGTTTGATAACTTTAGAAATTGTCCTCATGATTTATGTTTTGCTTTAAAAATGGTCCTTCAGCATTAATTTCATTAATTTTCTCTATTGATGGTACGAGTATATTTGTCCAATTAGATTTTCCTTAATTATCATTAAGATATTAAATAATATAATATAATATAAACTAATTAATTGTATAAGTTATATGTTTTTAGTTTGACATTTTAAAAAATATTCATTTTAGTTATTATGTAGCAGTTTTATTTCACTATAGTAATTCTCGTCACCTTATTATTGCATTTTAGTGCACTATTGATTTTCTTAATATTTTTAAAATAACCGAAATATTTAAAACTTATTTTTGTATACCTTCATTACAATTTATATTTGATAAAATGGCCACTAGATAAAATTTAAAATAAAAAAATATATATTATTTAAATACAATGAATGCATAGTAATTTATATAACTATGTAAGCTATTTGTTTTTTAGTTTAATATTTTCAAATATATTCATTTTAGTTATTATTTATCTGTTTTATTTCACTATTTTTAATTTTGTCACCTTATTAGTTATTATTGCACTTAATACATTATTAGTTTTCTTATTCTTTTAGAAACTAATAGTTATAATATTTTCTTAAAACTTATTTTTGTATATATACTTCATTAAATTTCTATTTAAAAATTAAACTAACAACTAGATGAAAATGAAAATAATACAAAAAGTATATCATATAAATATAAAGAAGATATGCAAAAATAAGTTTTAATAAAGTATTATAACAATTATTTTTTTTTAAATGAAGAAAATTAGTGATACACTAAAATACAATAATAAGTTGACGAGAATTAAAATAATAAAATAAAACCAATAAACAATAGTTAAAATAAATATATTTGAAAGTATCAAACTAAAAAACATACATAATTAGTTAGTTTATAATATATTTTATTATTTAATTTTTTAAGAATAATTATGGAAAATTTAATTAGACTAATATACCTCTACCATCAATAGAGAAAATTAATGAAATTAATAATGAAGGATCATTTTCAAAGGAGTGAAGTTCATTTTTGGTCCCTGAACTTTGTAAACTCTAACATTTTTCGTCCCTAAACTAACGAAAGGTGCATATCATCCCTGAACTATGCATTTTCGCTTTGGTTTTGGTCCCTCTCACTAACACCCGTTAAGTATTTCCGTTAAACCCAATTAAATGAGGGGTAATATGGTCATTTTATCTCTTTTCTTTATTTTATTGTTTTTACAAAACCCATCAAACTATAAGGACCTGTTTTGTAAATATAGATAACACACATATATCTATACATCTCTAACACACACACACACCGTAACACACACACACACGCACCGTAACACACACCCCGAGCACTCCGGCCACCGGCAAATCAACATCTACGGCCTCCACCATCGCATCCTCCCCTTCCTCCACTTCATTTCCACCATTAATTTCCAACTCAGCTAGCTTAACAACAGACTTAGTGTCATCAGGACCACCAACCAACACCATACCTTCATCTTCATCCTCATCCTCATCCATTTCTGTCTTAGCAACCACCACCACACCTGGTGCAGGTGTCTCAACCTCCGCCTTCTCCACAACAAAATCACCTTCTGTAGTAGTCACCTTCACACCATTAGACTCAACCCTAATTTCACTCGAATTCTCCCCCTTTTCGGCACCATCAACAACAACAGAATCACTCACAATATCCGATTCAGGCTTAGACACAGGGAATTCAAAAGTCTCCAAAAACGAATCCCCCTCATCCACTACTACATTAGCTAGGGTTTCAGTTTCAGTTTCACCGGAAACGACCAAATTCGCATCGGAATTCGTCGTCTCGAAAGCCTCCTCCTTACCGCTGGCGAAACCCTCGTTATCATCATCGGAAACAACATTCAAACCACTAACTGGGTTACTACTATTATTAGCGACTGATTTGGAAGCATTCATTTCATCAACAATTTCATTTTTATTATCAGAAGAAGGAAAACCTGATTGATTGGAGACGACGTCTTGTTTTGAGTCCATGGATTCTGAAGGTGGACTTCTCCAATTAGGAATCGGAATTGAAAATTGGTGTGGAATTGGGTGGGAATTAGGGTTTATGGGGGTGAATTTGGGGACAAGGATTTTAGGGATTTAGATGATAAGGTTGTTTTTTTGGTAGAGACGAAAGAGAGGCATAGGGAAGGGGTGGGGGCTGGGTGTGTGTTACGGTGTGTGTGTGTGTGTGTGTGTGTGTGTTATACAGATGTATATTTACAAAACAGGTCCTTATAGTTTGATGGGTTTTGTAGAAACAATAAAATAAAGAAAAGAGGTAAAATGACCATATTACCCCTCATTTAATTGGGTTTAACGGAAATACTTAACGGGTGTTAGTGAGAGGGACCAAAACCAAAGCGAAAATGCATAGTTCAAGGATGATATGCACCTTTCGTTAGTTCAGGGACGAAAAATGTTAGAGTTTACAAAGTTCAGGGACCAAAAATGAACTTCACTCTTTTCAAAGCAAAACATAAACCATGGGGACAATATTTAGAGTTATTAAATCATAGGTCTCACTTTCAAATATTTTAATAAACCACAAGGGCAAAAAGGGGGTTGCTATATGCACCCAAAAAGTGCATCGGGAATTGAAAAAGTAGCCTCTGACGTTGACATGTGTGTGTATGACGCATTCACTTTTTGGGTGCATTTGGTAGAAAGTTGGGTGTATATAGCAATTGCCGGGCAAAAATTAGAGTTTACTCAAAATTAAATGTTTATAAATTCATAATGGAAGGCATCAATGAAATTCAAATACATTTTTACCCTTCTTGCTAATAGTGGAGATTATTTTTGGAAAAACTGACTTCTTTCATTGGAGGAATTCATTTAGTGAAGAAATTGTTTATTTTAAAAGTGCTAGGAGGAAAAGGATTAGGAAGTGTTAAAATATTTTCTTTTCTAGTTAACTACTTAGTATTTTTACTTTTAATAATAACTATATAGTCTTTAAACAATTTCAAATATCTGTTGTCATAATTAAAAAGTAAAATTGAAAATATAATAACTATATTTTGTATTTATTATTTTTTTTAGATAATTCGTTTTTATATAAAAAAAAGAACTTAAATATCTATGAGTATAATATTTATTTTAGATCGTGAGAGTAAATTCAAACTGTGGACCACTTGACCATTAATTAATTGGCATCAACGTGCAAAGGTGTAATTGGCCGGCGAAGTGCCACTGGAGTTGGCTTTAATTACGAAAATGTACAGGTGGTGTCCACTGTTGTCGGCAATGGGTTTGGGGTCAAGATCCAAGTAAAATTTATTTTATTTCTTTTTAAAAAAACATTCTAAAGATCTTATCAATATTATATTTAAAAATAAGAGTAAGTTACATGATTTTTTCTTATGGTTTGCAAAAGTTATAAATAAGGTCCTTAATTTATAATATTATAAAGTTGGGCTTTATATCCTATGTTTTGTTTTGAGTTTGGTCTGTGACCGACCATAGTTTTATTATAAAACCATTAAAGATTATATCTATTTGGTTTTTCTAGCTGTATACTTAACAAATTTATTATAAATCAAAAAGGAAAAAGTGATATAACTTGCTACACAAAAGGTATAAATTTTTATTTGAAACAAAACTATAAAATAAATTGGTTGAACATGTTTTGATAATTTGAAGGCCTTGAAAATAAAAAGTATATGGATATTAAATTTTATAAATAAACTTCTTTCTTTGGAAATAATTATTGATTTAAAATTGCATCATAATTTATAAGAAATTGCAAATTTGGTCACTATGGTTTGTTGTTTTTCACACTTTCGATCTCTACAAAGTTTTCATTGTAAGAAAACTCAAGTGGTGCACAAAAGTGTTTGGTTTGGGTCCCTATAACTAATAAAGGGACTTTTAAATCAAAGGTATTATGGTCATTTTACTTTTTATTTTATATTTTTTTATTAAAAGTGCTTAAAAAATAACAAACTATAGAGACCAAAAATGAAATTTGATCACCCTTCCCTTTTCGTTCCCGGCAACAAACTCCAACGGCTTACCTCCATTCTCCACCTTTCTAAACCACCAATCTCAACCTAGTGGTTTTGGAGTCCCCACCACCTCCATTCTCCTCTTATCTGAATCCAGATTTATTGCAAAATGGATGACAACGATTAAAATAGAGAGGACTGATGAAGATCCGTTTCGATCCTTAAATGGGTGTCCATCCCTAGTGAGTACACCATCTCCGATTTGAAAATAGAACACCTCACTCTCTATCATGTATTTGAACGTGTTTATCAGTTGGTTATTAATTAGGCTTATATAGTGTCTAAAGAGCTTTTTAAGAAGTTGCATGCATAGGTTTTACTTGTAATTTGAAAGTTAAGGATTTATTCATTAATAGATGGTACACACTACTTAACATATTGTTTTAAAACTTCAACCAAATGTTTTACAATATAATAAAGATATGCATGAACACTAGGGGTGTGCATGGTCCGGTTTAGCTGGTTTGAGCCTAAAATCTCGGCCAAACCAGTACCCCCGGTTTGATAATTTCGGTTTGACTCACTTTTATCATAATTCAAAATACTACTAAAAGTGCATAGGAATAACCACCCAATAATTTTACAAGATACTTCAATCAACTAGCTGTTAAAATTTCACAAAAAAAGAAAGAAATTTGGTATACTTCTTTTTCCAGGGAAAGGGGACGTACCCATAACTCAAATAAGAGATCTCAAACATTTATGTTCAAATATATTATAATAGACTTAGGATCATGTGAGACCAAGCTGTTATCGTGAGACCGCGTGAGACCAATACCTAACGTTTGAAACTTCACAAAAAAACACCGTGAATGTCCATAAAACACGAATACGCAGACCTAAAATTCACTTTCGGTGCAAAAAAATATCGAAAACAAGCTAAAAAACGTAACCTTCACAGCTCAAGTTCTGTGAAGGTTACATATATATAATGCAAACCTTCACAAAAAAACAGCTGTGAAGGTTTCGTTTTTTAACCTTTTTTTGGAATTTTTTTTTTCAATAGTGTTTTTTAGTATGTTTTAACGATGAATGTTCAATTTTTTTTACCTTCACAAATGTTTTGATGTGAAGTTTCAAGTAAAACATGTTGGTCTCACCGGTCTCACCAAAAAGGCTTGGTCTCACCGGAACCTAACCCTATTATAATATTAACAACAAATAGAAATCAAACCATAATACTTGCATGAAAATTCATGCATTCTCATATGTAAAACAAGTTACCAAATGTCACATTTAAAGTATCAACATAAGCATTCTAAAAGGATAATCCGACTGCTTTTTATTATATCCTCACCTTCCGAAGATAAAAACATCCAACAGTTGTTTGAGTTCCATCTCTCCAATATGCGAATGAAACTCGGGAAGTCATTGATACAACATATTAATTTAAACATATCATGAAGGGGCGAAAAAGGCCATCTTTATGAAAAGTAAAAGACACCTTTGGCATCTAAGGCTACTTCGTTTGGCAATATTTCTTCATCGCTTCTTCAATTTTGCAAAAAGATCGTCTCCATAACTTAAACTCGGTATGGACTGAAGCTTTATGGATCCAAGTACGGCAGCCATTCGAGTGATTCACCGGCAGACATTGGAACTATACTTCCGGAAGCATACGGGTATGATTCTGGAACCTTCCATGTGGTCTTTTTCAAAGTGATTTTTCTTGTGTTTCTTGGAAGCCCGTAAAAGTCAGGTCCATTAAAGCTCGTGAAAGCCTCCAGTTTGTCCAATGCACCTGCCTATAACCAAATTATGAGTCAGTTAAAAAGATAAAACAATAAGCCATCGAGTCTTTTAGTTAGATAGTCACGATCCCATTAAAACCGTAATAACTAACTACACATCTTGTTTAGTCCATTGGTAATCACAAAATAGGGAGAATCCTTTCAACCAAAAATCAATATCATCAATAACTTGTAAAAATAACATAGACAAAGCGGTTAAAATCCAAATGAAAACTTTTTAACAAAAAAGGAGCCATTGATATTAACTAAACATACACTGTATATCCCACTTAGAAGTAGGGTCCCGGGGTAGACATTATATAAGATACCACCCATATTGGTTGGGATTGGGAACGAATGTTGCCTTACTATATCATACGCGTTCTAAAATTGTGATCTAGCACTGTTAGCTTGAGATATTACAGATGGTATCAGAGCCGGGAACCAGATTGATGTGCCAGCAAGGACACTGGGCGGGTGGATTATAAAGAACTTGATACCTCCTCTATCCCACATTGGTTGGGGAGGGGGACAAATGTTGTCTTATAAAGAACTTGATACCTCCTCTATCCCACATTGGTTGGGGAGGGGGACAAATGTTGTCTTATAAAGAACTTGATACCTCCTCTATCATAGGCGTTTTAAAACTGTGAGAATATGAGAACGATTCTCAACCACCCATTTTTCCTCTTCAAACTCAAACCCCATGGTGATCGAGGTGGCTGAGCTTGATGTGGCTGGTGGTGGCGGAGGTGGTGTGGGTGGTGGTGGTGCGGCGGCAGCGAAGGTGGTGCCGAAGGAGGAGGTGGTGCTGGTGGTGGCGGAGGTGGTGTGAGTGGTGGTGGTGCTGCTGCTGCATGTGGTGGTCGACGGTGGATGTCAGCGGCAGATGGTGGTCTTGAGCGTTGTGAAATGGTGGTGGTGGTTGACGATGGATGCCAGTTAGTTGGTGGTCGTCGACGGTAGTGGACGGCAGCGGCGTCTGGTGGTCGTCGGCTTCAGGTGGCAGCGGTAGATGACGGTGTGTGGTGGTCTATGGTGGTGCGGCAGTGTGAGGGTGATGATGGACGGCGACCAACGGTGACCCGGCAGCAGTGTGCAATGGCAGCCGACTGCCGATGAAGGTGGTTGTAGGAGGTGGTCAAGAGAAGAGAAAAAAATGGGTGGCTGAGAATCGTTCTCGTATTCTCTTAAATTGACGTTGTTCTCGTTTGAACCTCCCTCTATATATATATATATATATATAGAGGAAAGTTCAAATGTGAACCACTTTTTGGTTGTGAACGTGAGGACAACCGAGAGCGCGACAAGTGGCGGATGATTAGGCGCCACGTCGGCTTTGAGTGTGGTCCCCCCCCCCCTTTAATTCAATGCCCTCCCCATGAATCGCGCCTAGTCATCCGCCGTGGACTTGACGTGGCGCCTAGTCATCTGCCACGTGTCGCGCTCTCGATTGTCCTCACGTTCACAACCAAAAAGTGGTTCACATTTGAACCCACCCCTATATATATATATATTCGCAAATGTAAAAGCATACGAAAGATTTATGTGTCCCAAGAATAGGGGGTGTTGAAAGATACCTCTTCAAAGACCTTAGCATAGAGAGAGAGTGCCACGGGGGAATTGAATATACCAGCACATCCACAAACACTTTCTTTACGTCGCCTTTCATGAGGTGCACTATCCGTTCCTAGAAAAAATCTTCTATTTCCACTTGTCACAGCAGAGACAATAGCCTGTCCTACATAAGTCAGTGATAAATGAACGTTAGTAAACGAAAAAGAGGATATTATAATGATGTTTCAATCACTAAGCAGCAATAAAAGGAACATAGACAAACAGTCTAAGAAGCTGTTTGTTTTAAAAAAATACCTCTTAAAACCTCTCAAGTATGAAAATTAAAAGGCTTGCAGACTTGAGACTTTTTGTTTTATGTTTAAGAAAAGGTCTGAAAACCTCTTACCATCCTCTGAAATTTGGAGAGGTGCACCATCCACCTCTTATTTTTTTAGATGTGATATCAGACTTCAGACATCAGACCTCTTAAAAACAAACGATACCTAAGTGAACTCAATTACGGTTGGTTATAGGTGAAGATGAAGATACATACTGTGGGTCTCCCTCTTGAGTACCGGAAGGCAGTAAGCGTGTGGCTGCAATCCTCCTTGGAAAAGTGAATTTCTATTAAGAAGAAGATGTTGTGGGGTGACCGTAGCTGCAACACAACCTATATATATATATATATATATATATATATTGCGGTTATAATAACTTCACAACAAACAAGCAAAGGAAGTAGAGAAGGGTGTTCACGAAATAATACCTTCTTCACAAGACTCAACAAACCGAACAGCGTCCATAGTAGTAACGTGCTCCATCACAACCTTCAGCTTTGGGAACTTTTGTATTAGAGGCTTTAAAACGGTCTCAATGAATACCCTTTCACGATCAAATATGTCAACTTCGGGATCAGTAACTTCTCCGTGGACCTGTATATTAAGCACAACAACACACATAATCGTATATCTAACGTCAGTTGCTTACCAATAACCATCCACTATGTGATAATTTTGATGCTCTTTCATATGTTTTAAATCTGATCATTCTAAAAAATAAATCGGGTTCACTTAGAAATAAACCAGTGGTCCAAACGTTACAAATACGAGGCCTTTTGAAAGTGAAAAACCAATTATTGTTCTTACTCAATTTATATTAAATGCTAACCATCAGTAGAAATTATTGAAGATTTTGAAATATAACAATACCAAAAGTGGCATATTCTGATTAACCATTTCCTCCAGCACAGGTACACATTTCCCAAATAGATCTGTAACACCATCTTGAGAATTTGTAGTAGCACCAGCAGGGTACAACTTCACAGCATACACAATGCCACTCTCTCCTGTAAATTTTTACGGGTTAGAATTAGACTCGGTTAGTGTTGGGTATTTCTAAATCAATCGTGGTGATTTTGTTAAAGATATTGAAGGAGACAACGGAAAACAAGGTGTCAAGGTCACAAAGCAGTTAAGTACATTCAACTCAAACTCAATATGGACTTAATGTTGGATAATATTGAATTGGCATTAACAGTATAGAGACCAGAGGTCTAAAACTTAGTGTGTGCATTGTTCAAAAGGTAGCCAGTTAGTTTAATAATGCCTCATAGATAGATCTTGAATCAAGGATGACAATTATCGCACTATGTGCCTTTTTCTAGCAAAGATTTATCTTATCTTTATCGAACATAGTGTTATCTAACCTTTTTTTCCCTTTGAGTACCTTGACTAATCCCTGATGAACCAGCAGCACCCTCATTTCATTTGCCACAAACCGAAGTGATTATAACCAGTAAACTTCGCGACTCCATATTTATTTAACACCATGATCTAATACAATGATTAAATAGACTAAAGCTAGTCCACTGTTCAATCAACTACGATTTAACGACTTCTGGTTCCATGGAAACAAGCAACAGTCGACTCAAGATCTATGACTTCAATCATACAAAATTAATACTTCAATTTCGAAATATGTGCCACATTCAAGGCACCAATTTGTTAAGAAATCGGCCTCTTCAGTAACGGAACTTCACAGATTAGAGAATATCCACAAGAACAATCATACAGTAGAAATCCAAAATACAAACACTCGAAATTTTTGTGTGGTTCATATATATTGACTGAAAACAATCATAGCTCTACTTCAGAGCAGCCACTATTATTTCTTTCAGTTTCATTCTCCCTTAAGATTACGGAACTATCCCTTGACCACTATACAGAGTATATCTATGAGATCACAAGAAAACAAGAATGGAAGTGCTCAATAACCACTAAACCAAGACCTCTACTCATACAGTCATACTAAACAACCGAGAAATCAATCATAGGACAGCTGGCATGACTGTTGGCTCGGACCAACAACCAACAATCGTCTTCTAATATTGTCTTATTGCCTTGAACAATAAAGAAGAGAATTGCCATTGACATTGTCATTGTTAAAGCCTAGATGCTTATCAAGGGCTAGTGATGATAAACTCATAAGGTGTTTCAGAAATAAAATTTGACAAATAAAAAGGCCTATTGACACATTTTTAGTATGGAATCGTAAGTCATAATATGCACTCGAATTTTCGTATGAAGTGGGTGGGTTGAATTGCATATAAACCTAAATCTCATACTATGTACAAAGATATAAACTTAATTTTTCGTATGAACAGGATATAAGTTCTCATAAAAAATCATTTGGGGTTGATTACTATTAAATGATAAGATCCTGACAACTATAATCTTAACCTTGAAGTTCATTCACATCACGTATCATGGTATTTCCACTATTTGGATGCATAAACAAAACATCTAGACAGAAGAGTAAACACCAACGGAAAGAATTGGTAAAGCATTTGTAAAGTTAAAAATAAACTAAAAGGTTGAAGAAAAACATAAAAAACTCAGAAGTTAAAATGATCCAAGGTCAAAAAAGGTTGGATAAAACTCACTTGCTAGTTTGATTTCATGTGGAGTTGTTGTATCTGTTAGATATAGTGTCATCAATGGTGTGAAGTCTGTTTTGTCTTGTAGTGCTTTCAGAATGGAATTGCGATATGCCACAGCAGCAGCAGTAGTTGTAATTGGTGGTTTCAGATTCGGCATGACTATTGCCCTTCCAAATTGCTTTGCACTATATGGATCATTTATCAAAAAAATAAAATAATTGCAGAAGTACTTAAGATTCATTTAATAGAAGAGTACAAGCGCATAAGTGATTTCGATTACCAATACAGGACCATGAGGTGGAAATTGAAGAAAATGATCTTGAAATAACCTGTGAGAAATGACAGCTTGAAGAAGATCACCATCACGAAGATGAAGATGCCAATCATCTGGTTGAGCTATAGAAAGTTCCATCCTCACTCCGTTGCGCTTAGCTCGTTCAAAATCTCCAATCTTTGCAGCATATAAAGTTGAGGGCTGACCCAAAGAAGAGTGGCAGACCTTATTAAGTGATAAGTTACTTTCCTATGCTTTTAAAAAATAATGCATTTACACGATTACAAATGTGATTATTTACATTCATATTTATGAATTCAGCAAAGAAAATCTTGAAAGGCATACTTTTGAATCACTCCAACAATACTTAAAACAAAGTCGTTATTACGAATCCAAACGTAAACAAAAATGTCCATAATTATCTCAAAGGCCAAGTTTAGCATATACAGCTAAAAGAACCCTTATGAACATTATTTCAAACATAAATTGACACAAGACGTTCCCCCCCCCCCCCTTCTTCTATAGAGATCGCATTCCTAGACAATTAGTTTCTTCATGCTAAAAAGGTACAAAGGATACATTCCCTACAAAATTAACTATTTCTAATCAACTGTCTAGACTCTAGACCAAAAAAATGGAGTGTAGATAGCTAATATACATTTCCTTCTTTAACAATTTGTTTATGTCATGTTATCCCTCTTGGGATCTTCCCCTATCAGGAAATCATAATGGCAGATGGTTGTGGTGGCAAGGACACAATAGTTGGTTTTGTCATTTCCAATTTAGATTATATGTCAGCTGGAAGACTTTACCAGGAATATACCAAGATTGACATGCACAAGTAGTAAAGAGGCTTTGAGTTGATGGATTATACTAACATAGACTTAGCATGACTACATGAAAGGCCGTGATTCATGTCAAAAAACCTAGGGTTATAAGGTTTGGGCCCTAATAACCCAATTGTCATATATGCATTATACTAACAATAAAGTTGGCTTCAATTGAAATGTAATAATCTTTATTCACAATTAGGGATGCTCATCATTTTAATATGCGAATCAGGGATGAATTAGATGATGTTAAATTTACTTTTACGAGATATAAGAAAGTCAGTAAGCAAACAAAAAGAAGAATATGATATGCTCAATATGAAACCAGAAAGCAAATGCACTAGGTAAACCGTAAAACATTGAAAGCAATAATAAACTGCATTGGCTGCTTACTTTGCTAGGAAGAGCCAAACCTTTTATCATTCTAAATGCCAATCAGGAGGAATTCGTCTGTCTGTTCATAAAAAACAAGCATGCCATTACGACTTGAAAATCTTGACGATGAAGCAAGCAAGTTCAGAATTCACTTCATTTAGCATATTTAGTTGTAGCTCGTGGCCCTTGGAGCATATTTAACAAAGATTTCGTTGCAACATGTCCATTGAATAAGTCTTATTATGACTCAGGGGATGTTTGTTATCCTCTTAATGGTTCTAAAGGCCTCTTATCTATTTTGTATCATGGGTCTCCCTAAACCATTCAGCGCCCAACTATTTTCCAAAATTACCCTCTTCTCTCAAGCACTATCCTTCAAGGTATGCACCACTCCACTTCTCCCATAAAGTTCCAACACTTCCAAATGAAACAAAAATTGGTCAAGAATGCATTGCAAAATGCATGTAAATGACAGAAAACTAAAAATTAATGCATGTGGAAGTATAAAAATGTGTATGCATATATATCTAAGTAGAAACATATATGCGATTTAAGTATTTAATCAAGATTGTATAATATGCTTACAAAGCAAGATTCTTTACTCACAAACACATCTTCTAATGAAACAAAGAGTGTCTTAAGCAATTCATCGAACACTTGGTATGCATATCTAAACTTGACAACAATTTTCATACAAACACAAAAGTTTTCACTGAAATCCTTACAACAATCACCTTTATATAATTAAAACCCCATTAAATACATATGGTAACAGAAAGGAAAAACGAGCAAATAGGGCCGTTTCTTAACTAACTAACTACTACGACAGACGATGAAAAAAGAACTTAAATCAGATTAGGGACTGCAGACCGAATCAATAATCCTAAATCCAAACCTAAGTCCTAAATCCTAATGGGCAATCACAAAACAACAAAACATCAGAATTTAGAAATACAACTTACATTGTAGTTCACAATCGGAAGAGGTTACTGTCTACAGTCGTAACTGGCAAAAATCAATACTTCAAAAGCAGAAAACCAAGGTCGTGGGTTCGATAGAAGAGTTCAAAAATAAAAAATAAGTGGATGGCCGATAGAAATCAGAGGATGCAGAAATCGAAATCAAAAAACGATTTGGGTATCTGCTGCTATCTGTCGATTTCGCATCATCAACAAGGCCCAGAAAGAAGAGTTGGATTATTAGCCCAAAACTATTAATCTGATGGTGCATGGAATTGCTTTTTAAAGACCAAAAGTAACTAATCCCGACAATAAAGCATGTTGTGTTGAGTTAATCTTCAATAGCTACAGTTTAGAAGCGTCTGGATTCGAACCTCGGGTAGAAGGGTTAACTAGCCACTTCCTCTACAGACCTTAACCAGTACGTCACAGCCTTGTGGTTACTTTTGGCTAATCATCAATATATATCTTAAAAGGAAAAACCACAACATCTTATGTGGCATCCTCTCAAGCCAAGAAAGCTATTTATCTTTTTTCTAAGATTTTTGATTTTTTAAATATTAGATATGTTAAAGACCATTTTACCCCTATACCAAAAACATAAAGCTTATTGGGATATGGTTATTTTAGTAATTTCAAAAGAGTAACCTCCAAACTCTTTCATCTTCATTCTTAAATGTGAAAACTACAAACCCATCCATTCATCATCATTGGTTCATCAGAGGTTTCTTCATTGACGACAGTTTTGAAGATTTGATGACAACGGTTCGATAATCACATCTTGAAACCTTCAAATGTATTCATCTCCATTCTTAAATGTGAAACCTACAAACTCATCCATTCATCATCATTGGTTCATCACTAATTGTCTTCTTCTTCACCACACTTGATGTATTATTCATCTCCCAAACTATTTTTATTCTTCAAAAAATCATGTTAGGTAACCTCATTTTATCTTTCATGTTAATCATTTGATATGTTATATTTCAATAAAATCGTTTTTCAATTTTACTTTAAGAGTAGTAATCCGAGTATTATTTCTTATTGGCTATTGTTGAGATTTTAGAATTTATATTTACTTGTGTCTTTTATACTATATTATGTTTTTTTATTGGAATCAGAGGTTTGTTCATTGACGACAGTTTTGAAGATTTGATAACAACAACGGTTCGATAATCACATCTTGCACGTAAGTATTACGATATGACATATATAGGCTCAACAAGCATGAATATTCTTTCTCAATGAGTGTTTTTAATTTTCAAATTTATTTCAAGAAGATTGATTCAAACATTCTTTTTTTTTTACTTTTCTTGGAAATTTAGAGTTTTTTTATTTTATTTTTGTATTCTATATTTTTTTCTTAGTTTCAAATTTTACTAATAATTCTAACTCTTATTATTATTTCTTATCGATTATTGTTGAGATTTTAGAGTTAATTTTAATTTTTCTCATCTATATTTTATTATGTTTTTGTAATAGAATCGAAGGTTTGTTTTTGGCGATAGTTTTAAAGTTTTGATGACAACAACGGTTCGATAATCGCATCTTGCAAGTAAGTATTACAATTTGAGACGATATAGCCCCTTTACAAACATGACTATGTTCTTTTTCGTTATTGATTTTAATTTTCAGGTTTGTTTCAAGAAGACTAATCCGGGTAAATAAGTGTTTTAAATTTTCGGGTTTATTTCAAGAAGATTGATCCGGGTATTCATTTTTTTTTTTTACTTTTATTCGAATTTTAGAGTTTTTTTATTTTTTTATTCAATATTTTTCTTAGTTTCAAATTGTACTAATCATTTTTACTCTTATTATTATTTCTAACTGATTATTGTTTAGATTATTTCTTTTAACATTCGTATGAATTCTAAAGTTAATTTTGCATTCAACTTTATATAATCCTTTGCTCTCTCTATCTTTTAATTCATTGTAATTAAGAGAATTAATCATATGATTTACTGCATTTATGTTAATTAATTATGTGTTTATACTTCTTTATGTTATTAACCGTTCATTTCCTTTCATTTATTTCAAATTAATCATCATTACTCTTATTTAAGTAGAAAAATTGTTTTTTGTTTTTGTTGAAAATGCTGTTGGTTTTTCAATTTTTTGTCATACAATAATCTACCTCCCGTTCTTTTTTTCTAACACATTTTTTCTTACTAACAGATCATCCGATAGTATCGACTTTTGTTTATGGTCGGGTTCTTTAAAATTATGTTGACTTCATATGATTTTTATGTTATGTTTTTTGTAGTAAGTGAAATGAGCGGAATTGCGGAAACAATTTATAAAGATCGTCAAATATGCATAAGATCAGCAAAACTCAATCACCACGATACACATATACATTACGACATGCAAGTTTCTTTCATTCAAATACTCTTTTAATTCCCATCTATGTTCTTGATTTTCTTGGTTTATAGTTTAATGATGTATTATTACTTTAATTTCCAGTTTTTGTATTTTTTATTCTCTCAAGAGTATAACCACCATGCAAAAATTATATTTGTGTAGTGTTTATTCAAATATTACATTGTTACTCACAAAAAGATCGTAAACATTTTTGTATTCAATTATTGTTTGATGTATATCTTAATGTATCTTTAGTGTTACATTTGGGAAATTGAAGTTTTATAAGCATGTAAATCAATTAATATTATCAAAGTTTTAAAAATGATAAGATATGATTAAGAAGTTCATTCAAATTTTGATCAATTATTGGATTAAGTAGTTATTCTTTATTTACATGATTAAATATTTCATGTAATAGTTAAATATTTTATTTTCAATTTCTATAAAATAAATAACAAACTATTATTTATTACCATTATATTGTTATTATTAATATTTAAACATATATTTTTATTTGAATCCTATTTACATAATTTAAAAATTAGAAGATGGAAAATTGAAAGTTGAAAGCGTGTAAATTAATGAAAAGATGAACACATTCTTTAGTAGCAAATCATGTTGTTAACTCAAATAAACAAATATTTTTTATAAAATGCTCTCTTTTAAATCTTGAGATGTGATTAATTTACTTATCTAACATTAATGAGATAAAAAAAGATTGATAGTTGAAAGAGTGTTTATAAATAAGTCTAACATTTTTTTATACAAAAGTTCTCTTTAAATTTTGAATGTGATTAACTTTACTTATCCCACAATGATAAAATAAAGAAAATTGAGAGAATAAATTATGTATATGAAAGAGATAACTCATTCTTTTATAGCAAGTCATGTTTGGCTCAAATGAGTTAACACTTTTTTGACAAACATTTTATTTAATCCTTGAAATGTGTTTAAGTTTAATTAGTCCATATTGCTGAGATAAGAGAAGAGTTGAAAGAAAAAAATGTATATATGAAAGGATGGTGTAATCCATAATAAAAGAAAAATCAAAAGATTTTGTGGAGACAATGCGCATAGAGTATTCTTAAATCTAAAAAATCAAGTCAATCTTCAATGTGTATGTGTATATATTATCATAAGATACTCCTCAAATCTAAAAAAAAATGTTGAATTCATCATATCATATTGATAGGTAGATGATAGTTTGGGAGGACGATGGTTATATAAAAATGTGATGGAAAGTTTATAAATCTATAACCATGATTGTAATCAAAACCAACTAAATAAAAAAAATATAGTGTAAAATTAAAAACGAAACAAGTGATGATGACTTGGGACCATGGGGTTTGTTTATTCATCAATGTTAAAATAACCATGGTTTTCTATAACCATCATACTAAAATAGGTTTTAAATTTTTTATAACCATGATTGGAATCAAAGCAACCAAATGGTAAATATTGTAATGCCAAATTAAAAGAAAATTCAAGTAAATGACTTGGCAAAATGAATTTGAAGAGTTTTTCAAATATTAAAATAAGTTGAATTTCATCATCTCACAATTATTACCAATAAAGTTGAGTTTCACCATTCTTCTAGGTAATGAATTATTATCTATAAAGTTGGCATTAAAACCAAACAAATGCATATTATTATAGTGCAAAAATGAAAGAAAATCAATGTTGAAAACTTGGTTAATCTATATATATATACACACACACAATTGTGAAATTCCGTTTCATTTTAAATCGGATCAATACTCCTTTAAAAGAATTTTTGTCGTCACCGTGCAACGCACGGGCCCAACACTAGTATTAATAAAAGAATAATCAGAAAAAGCTACAAACTTCTCTCTTTCATTCCCCCACAAAATAAAAATGCTATTTAAAATAGCGTTTTAAAAAGTTAGCTTATTTGCTTAAAGCAAATGAAATTAGATATGGTTTTTTGATTTTATTTACTTAAATTAAAAATTTTATTAAATTATATATGATATAATTTGTTGTTTAATTTAAAAAATTAAATCACTAAATAATTTTTGTTTATTTATTTGATATAGTTATACTGTACATATAAGCTTGTGTCTTTAAAAATATATTTTTTAAATTTTTTATACAAGAAAAATATAAAAGAATAAAAAATTATAAAAATAATCCATTGTTTAATTGAGTTAACGAATGAGTTAGATAGAGGAATCATGATCAAAACAAAATGAAAACCACATAGACCATATCCAAGATAAACATACAATAAAGACCATGATAAAAAAAAGTTATCAAACCACATAGACCATATCCAAGATAAACATACAATAAAGACCATGATCAAAAAAGTTATCAAACCACATGGACCAAATCCACAATTCACTCTTGAAATTATTAAAAATTAATAAAATTGTTATTCGAGAGTATGAAAAACATATAGCCCATCCTTAGTGGGAACGATATGGAGGGCGGTATCGACAGCAACACCACCGATGATGAATTGGTATCAAGCAACAAGCAAGAAAAATGGTATCCCCATGTCAGTTGCCCACCCCTCCCCTCCCCATCCAATCCCATCCCACTCGACCCCATCTTCTCTCATTTCTTTCTATTTTTTTATTAATTATTTTGATTGGTATTCAAGTTCACTATAATAAATTAACAAGATGTCAATAAAAATAGTAGAAAACTGATGTGGTGCTGAGATGACAGTTGCTACGATTGACAGGGGCTAAAATAATTGCGGATGGTGTTGTAGATTAAGGGGGCGTTTGGTTCATTTCAGGGAATGAGAATGAAAATGAAAATGAGAATGCAGGAGAATGGGAATGGAATGAGCATTGCATTGATGCTGTTTGGTTAACCCACTATAATCAATGAAAAATTGTTTCATATTGAAAAAATATGTTTTTCCATCTTCAAAATACAAAAGATATTTCATTTAACATCCATAGATGAAACAATGAGTGGAAAAAAGAACCAAGTAGAAATAAAAATTTCATTCCCCCAATTAGGTCAGGAATGGAAATTAATGGATCTGCAGGAATGATTCCATTATATAATATCAAACCAAATAGCAGCTTTCATTATCATTTCCATTCCTGACTGCTCAATACCCCAACCAAACGCCCCTATATTGACACGGTTTAAAAAGGAGTATCTCCACTCTCAATTCAATTCAATTCAATTGAATTGTCTGTCTCTCTGAATGAGTCAGTAATGTCGTTAAACAGCTTCAAGGAGATTCTCAAACCCTGTAACCAATCTTCTTCTTCTTCTTCTTCTTCTTCTTCTTCTTACTCTCTAATAATAAACGATAGAAAACCCCCAAAATCTTCTCTTTCTCAGCAACTCTTACGCCTCGAACATGTTTATGATTCCTTCCCCACCTTGCGTTCTACACAACAATCCAAACAACCTCAACCCACGGATGTTGTTTTGGAAACAGAATTTGAAGATAATGAAGAAGAAGAATTTAAAGACAATGGGTTTCGAATTGCAAAACCTAAGTTGGAGATTTTTGATCCTACTGGACCTTATGAACCATTGATCCTTTCGGAATCCGGCGACAACCCTATTGTGCAGGTCAATTATGCCTATATTTAGTGTTTGATTAATATTTTTGAATGTTGTGCCCTAAAGTGAGAAGGAAGTTATCAAATAGTTATTGCTGTTCATGGGATTACATTTGCCCTATGGTAATGGCACTCTTGTGGTTTGTAAACAAAAATTTAGAATATATGTATGTAGGTACAATTTTATCAAGTAACCATAGTGGAGGAGTCTCTTATGATTTATCAACCTGCTATTTAAGCAGCTATAGTGTAGATAGTTGCTTAATTTTATCACTTTGTGATTAGGATATTAAAAACTTCTATAAATTGAAGGGCTGCTAGGATAAACATCAAATGTGAGCAGGTTTGGTTGACTTCAGTTCCATGGAAACTATCTGTTTCATGTTTGTTGCAGTGGAAACAATGGAGGTTTAATAACATGTGCAAAAATTACCCGTTGACATTGAATTGCTTAGCATGTCATTTTCATTTAGATATTTAAAACAGAATAGAGATTTAAGGTGATACGTTAGTCTAGGATTCTTCTCCAATTTTTTAGCTTTCTATGTGAAACTTTATCAGGTTTTGAAGAACCATCTTCATCTCTCACAGTAGATGGCATTTAGTTGCTTAAAGTAGGAGATTTATCATCTGAGAACGTTCTCATTGCAGGTACCGGCTTCCATAAATTGTAGGCTTTTGGAACATCAAAGAGAAGGAGTGAAGTTCTTGTACAAATTATACAAGAAGAACCATGGAGGAATTCTTGGAGATGACATGTGAGTGGTTCTTAAAAACAAATTTTATTGCTAAACTTTATTATTGATCTTTCACACAACCTTTTGATCGAAACAACTTTATTTAATTATGAACTGATCAAAGGATGAAAATGGACATGCCTAATCGATACACAGTTGATCTATGTATTTGTATTGATTGAGAAAGTTGTTTGAGTTCATTTATGAACTCATGAATCGAGTGATGCAATTTTAAAGAAGTACGGAAATTTTAATGACAACTTTTTTCATCCTTCCCATCTTCATTTTTAATTGTTTTGCTTTGTGATTGGTTAGAGTTAACGAATTCGAGTGGCACAATTTAAAAAGGTTTGAATTTCAATGACAATTAAGATACAAATGGTGGTATGCTATTGCTAGCAACTCCTCTTGATATTTCTTCTTCATTGTCTCTCTATTTTCCAATGAGTAAATTACATATTTGGTCCCTGTGGTTTACATTATATTGCACTGTTGGTCGCTATTTTGAAATAATTATGGAAAAGGTTCCTGTGGTTTGCGTCAGATAGCACTATTGGTCGCTAACCCTAACTCCATGTAAAATCAATCTGTTAAGCATAGAGACCAATAGTGCAATATGCAATTTACTTTTCCCAATGTATCAGGGGATTAGGGAAGACTATCCAAGCAATTGCATTTCTTTCTGCTGTATATGGAAAAGAGGGAGAATATGGCGAAACCACGAGTCTGAAGGGGAATGAAGGAGATAAGAAAGGTCCTGTGCTAATTATCTGCCCTTCTTCCGTTATACAAAACTGGGAGGCTGAATTCTCTAAGTGGGCCACATTCAGCGTTGCCATATACCATGGCGCTAACCGTGATATGACTTTTGAGAAAATCGAAACTCATGGACTTGAGATACTTATAACCAGTTTTGATACATATAGAATTCACGGGAACATTCTATCAGCGGTGAATTGGGAGATTGTGATCATCGACGAGGCACACCGGCTTAAGAATGAAAAATCAAAACTTTACGAAGCTTGTCTGGCCATTAAGACACGAAAACGCTATGGTCTGACAGGAACCGTAATGCAAAACAAAATCATGGAATTGTTTAATCTCTTTGACTGGGTCGTACCCGGAGGCTTGGGGACACGTGAGCACTTTCGGGATTACTACGATGAGCCATTAAAGCACGGCCAGAGATCAAGTGCACCCGAAAGATTTGTCCAGGTTGCTCAAGAGCGTAGAAAGCACTTGGTGTCGGTTCTGAATAAGTTTCTATTAAGACGAACCAAAGAGGAGACAATTGGACATCTTATGATGGGTAAGGAAGATAATGTTGTGTTTTGTGCTATGAGCGAGGTGCAAAAGCGAGTTTATAGGAGGATGCTGCAACTACCCGACATCCAATGTCTTATTAATAAAGACCTTCCTTGTAGCTGTGGGATCCCTCTAAAGCAAGTGGAATGTTGTAAAAGAACTGTTCCGAATGGTGTTATCTGGCCCCACCTTCACAAAGATAATCCAGATGGTTGTGACTCGTGCCCCTTTTGTCTTGTTCTCCCTTGTCTCACCAAGCTCCAGCAGGTTATCACTATTTCTTATATATGTAATCGATCCTTTGAATTTTCCTAATTAAATGACCCAATACTTTATACTCATGAAAAAGACTAGTCACATAACAAAGTGGTTGGCAGTCTTTGCGAAAGCCTTAGAGAAGTAACAATGAACTGCTAAGTAATCTACTGATTTGGTTGATTATGTAAATTCTCAGCAAAGTAAATGACAATTTTACCCTTTTGTGTTGCACAGATAAGCAATCATTTGGAGCTCATTAAACCTAATCCCAGGGACGACCCAGATAAGCAGAGGAAAGATAAGGATTTTGCTTCAGCTGTCTTTGGTACTGATATCGATGTGGTGGGAGGATATACCCAAAATGAGAGCTTTATGGGTCTAAGTGATGTTCAACATTGTGGGAAGATGAGAGCTTTAGAAAATTTGATGTCATCTTGGATTTTACATGGGGATAAGATTCTTCTCTTTAGTTTCTCTGTCAGGTAATGTGATTTATGTTAATACATTCCTACCTGGCTACATTTTTTCAATCATGTTTACAATTAATGTGTACAATTCTTCTAGATACTTGGTTATGTTTTAAGAAATTCAAGCCAAGTATATATATGTGTGTATATATATAGACTGTTTTTGCATTCTTCTGTAGAAAAGCAGTAATCATACAGCATACAACAAGTTTTTCAAACATTCAAAATTCTCTTGGTTATGCAAAGAGGCTATATATTTAGAAGGGTCCCTCTACAAACCTGCATCTATTCTATCAACATCTCAAAGTACTAGCTTTATAGTTATCCCAACTTTTACCCAGTAACGTGAACTACTTTATTCATTTCCTTCAGTTATGTCATGTAATGTAAAGATAAAGGTCACTTTCATTCTGCTCATAAATGATTGCTACTCTTATAGGATGCTTGATATACTGGAAAAGTTTCATATAAGAAAAGGATACAGCTTTTCAAGGCTTGATGGGTCTACCCCTACAAGCCTGCGCCAATCTCTTGTTGATGACTTCAATTCAAGTCCAAGCAAACAGGTTTTCCTTATATCGACCCGTGCTGGTGGGCTTGGTCTGAACCTTGTGAGTGCCAATCGTGTGGTTATATTCGATCCGAATTGGAACCCGGCTCATGATTTGCAGGCGCAGGATCGCTCATTTCGATTTGGACAAAAGCGTCATGTTGTGGTTTTCAGGCTTCTAGCAGCTGGTTCTCTTGAAGAACTTGTTTACACGCGTCAGGTTTACAAACAACAGCTTGCAAATATTGCCGTTTCTGGAAAGCTGGAAAAACGTTATTTCGAAGGTGTCCAGGTATAAACACACACTCATGCTTACATACATATAACTATATATGTTGGTTTCTAATTTTAGAAAACCTTCAATTGACGTTTGATTCAGGATTGCAAGGAGTTCCAAGGGGAGCTTTTTGGGATCAGCAATTTATTTCGTGATTTATCTGACAAACTTTTCACGAGTGAGATCATTGAGTCACACGATAATAAGCAAGGAGCAGAACACCAAGTTGTTTCTGGTGAAAAGCAAAGTTTGTCTGATGTTGGGATGTGTTTTCTACCTGAACAAGCTAGGGAAACATTTTGTTTGGATTCTGAAAGCAGGAAGCCTTTTGATAAGGACACCACTGAAAGAATTGTCCCAGTCAATGACGAATTGGGTAAGATTTTTTTTTTTTGGCTTTCTACTTCTCTCTGAATATCGATTATTACTCCCTATTCCATAATGCATGAATCCATTACTAGGCACATGGGTCAACCGAAATCCCTGGTTATTAGTAGGTAATGCATCAATGATGGCAAAACTATAGAATCCTAAGGATCGAAATCGATGCTATCAATAATTTCAGCAAATTTTAGGGTGCATTTGGTTGTGGAAGAAACTGTTTTCATTTTCCTAGAAAATGTTTTCAGAAAATAGAATTGAGTTTTCATTTTCAGTTTTCTATGAAAACTTTAGAAAACAAGTTTGGTTGAAATGGTGGAGTTTTCATCCATTTTAGAAAATGAGAAGACACGTTTAGGAAACGTTTAGGAAATCTTCGTAACTACTAAAATCAGTTTTCTAGTTTACTTAGCAGTTAGAAAACAGATAATTTTCATTTTTTGGAAAACTTTTAAAAACTGAATGAAATTTTCATTTTTCTTGGAAAATTGGAAAACTTTCCATATCCAAACGCACCCTTAGGCCTTAGCATTGCCATGTTTGTTTTCAACTTCTTTTCAAACGTTTTTTTCTCGTGTTCTTTTTTTCTGGCACTTTGCACTAGTTGGGGTCTTCATGGAAGCCTTCTACTTTCTGAGTGGATCTATATACATATCACCGTCCCTAAGACCCCATCTACGAGTGGGGTATACTGGGTTTGGTTTATTTTAGTTTCTGGTTCATATTTTATATGGTGCAATAACTTGTAAAAGCTGAAGCATACAATGAAGAATAGAAGTTTATATTTGGTTTTAATTTTCAGGGATTGTTTATGCTCATCGTAATGAAGATATCATCAGCCATGGGCGTGAACGTGATGAGAAGCAAGAGGTCGGTACATCTACCCAAATCCAACCACACTTGCCTCATAAACCAACCGTGCTTAGTGAAAACGGAAATGGTTCATCAAGAGCGCACAAAATGAAGCAGTACAGGCTGGTTGCCAAGTTTATGGGCATGGAAGTAGTCGAGTTTAGCAAGTGGGTTCTATCTGCAAGTGTTGTGGAGAGAAAACGAGTATTGCAAAACTATAGAAGGAGAAAACGCAGGGTGCAACCATAAAATCTAGATAAGATAAGGTCTGCGTATGGTTTTCTTCTTTGGGGATATAACGTGATCATCATCTGTTTGGAAGGATCACGCTTGTTTTTGGCTACCTTCGTATAGAAATTAACCATCAGTCATGGTTTAACTTTTTGAAGAAGATAGGCTGCAAATATAAAGGGTTGATGCCACCGCCATCACTGTACCAAGACTATCACGAAGGAGGCAAATCAATGCCTACATCCCATTGGCAGAGGAGCAAATCCCAGATTCGAACCTCGGACCTCACTTATATGGATTACACTCACATCTCTATCATTGAGGCAAAATTAGTGAGGGACGATATGCTGTAAATTTATTTTTATTGTAAAATTATTGTTAGAAGCCCTCGTGCCCTTTGGCGTGTAGAGTTGAGGCATGGAGCATAAGATTCTTGCGTATGTTCGGTGTTTGTATCCACATATATAAGTTTTCTGATGGTCTATGTTTTTCCTTTTAGAATTTGCTGGTTGAAACTCTAATTTAAATGTTAGTAGTTCTTGGCTAATATGGTTATCAAAGGCTTAGGTTCAAATTCCTTGTTTCGAAGAATTTATTTATATGTTGAAACTCTAATTTAAATGTTAGTAGTTCTTGGCTAATTGGTTATCAAAGGCTTAGTGTATGTTGGTAGGAAGTACATTTATTTATATGTTTGTTCTAAGTAAGTCAACAAGATTGTTGTATAAAAACAAATCAAACGAGCTTAGTATACTCTACTTGGAGAGTAGGGTCTAGAAGGCATATGTTGTTGCATACCTTACTTTAGTTATTAGAATCGAGAGAGTGTTACCCCAAGACCTCAAGCGTAATCATGATCGCTAAGATTTATTAGTGTAAGTTTGTGGGGTTTCAACTCAAAACCAATTGGCTATGAATGGAGTAACCCATCCTTATAAGCACATTACAAGTTCATTTTGTGTCCGATGTGGGACATTGCTCAACACGCCCCCTCACGTGTGGCGTTCTTTTCAGCCTAACACGTGGATACTTTGGGTTACGTGGAGTCCGTGCGGCTTTTTGACCAACCACAGGTGAACCTTGCTCTGATACCATGGTATCAGAGCAAGGTTCACCCACACGTACTCCACATAACCCAAAGTATCCACGTGTTAGGCTAAAAAGAACGCCACACGTGAGGGGACGTGTTGAGCAATGTCCCACATCGGACACAAAGTGAAGTTGTAATGTGCTTATAAGGATCCTGAGCTACTCCACTCATAGCCAATTGGTTTTGAGTTGGAACCCCACAAACTTACATGGTATCAGAGCAAGGTTCACCCGTGGTTGGTCAAAAAAAAGCCGCACGGACTCCACGTAACCCAAAGTATCCACGTGTTAGGCTAAAAAGAACGCCACACGTGAGGGGGCGTGTTGAGCAATGTCCCACATTGGACACAAAGTGAACGTGTAATGTGCTTATAAGGGTCCTGGGCTACTCCACTCATTGCCAATTGGTTTTGAGTTGGAACCTCACAAACTTACAATTAGCTTTAACCCTTTGGAGTAACTCAAGATTATTTGCGTGGTGGTGATTACCTCTTTAAGACCCAATGGAGAGTTATGGGCAGACCTACTAAGAAAGTTCCAGGTAAATGTGTAATTGTTTTATTGCCCTGACAAATGGGTGTATATTTTATGTTTGAATAAAATATGAAATTAAAAAAGTGAAAATATATTGTGTTTGTACTCAAGATACATACCAAAGACATCGTGGTCTAGGATCAACTGAAAACAATAATCGAGGGAGTCTTACCCATAAACGATGGTGACAACTCTTACTTGGTAAGTGCTTACCGGGTTATAAAACCTTACCTTTAATCCATTTTAATGGCTATGAATGTCATCCCATAAGATAACCGAGAGTTTACCGGTTTATAATCCTTATCATTAATCCATTTTAATGGCTATGAACGTTATCCCATAAGATAAATGAGGGTGGTAACCTATGTTGGTAAATGTTTATCTATTAAGTATTTGGTAAACTACCCTTCGTTAGGTTTTTAAATCCATAATTTTTTATTCATACTTTCAAGTCACATCATTTTACAGCATTGATTCTCTTTTCAACTTTAAGGGCCAAACGTGGAATTAAAACTCTATACATTTACCAAGTTTTTTTCACTGTTCATAAGGAACAGTGATAAAAATATAATAAAGAATAAATACAACAAATTAACATATTTAGAATAGAAATATGATCCTCATATCATCCATGTATCTTCCTTCTTCACCTTTTTAATATTAAACTATTATAAATTTTACCTTTTGTACCTTATAGTTATGTAGTTATTTAGTTTGCACCTTTTAGTTTTTAACCTTTCATTTTACATTTTTATTATATTAACACATATAATCGTATTTTTATTATATTAACACATATAATCGTATTTTTATTATATTAACACATATAATCGTATTTTGATTAAAATGTGTTAAAAAATACATTTTATTTTTAATAAGTTACATAATTATAATTGTCTCTTCGACACCTTTCAAATGAGTCTAATATTGAATATTTTTCGATTTAATTATGATTTTTTATATAACATGTACTACGTAAATATTTCAAATATTTATAACCCATGCCATTATATAATGTTTAAATACTTAATTGTTAAAAGAACATGTCTTAATTATGAAAACTTGATCTTTATTTATTTTAAAGACTTTATCGTTATTTTATTTCAAATACTTAATTCTAATTTTAATCGGTATAGTTAACCAGAGATATTGACCACACCAAAAACTAAGTTAACCCGATTTTAATTTTATACTAGTTAATGACCCGTATATTATACGGGCATTTGAAACATGTTATTTTAATTTTTAATAAGAATAGACATTTACATGACAATTGACATTACCATTTAAATACTTATGTAAATTATATGATATACGACAATTGCCATTATAATTGTTTATTACAATAGATATTTTAGTTATCTAATAGATGTTAAAATTTTAAAAATTGAAAATTTATTATTCTTTTGTCAAAAAATTTGAACTTCGTGAATGATTTTAAAACTGGAGGGATTCAGAAATAAAATATGTGTAGTGTTTTGATTTGTAGGATTTTAAATAAAATAAAATATAATTATTTATAAATAATCTACAAAAATAGTTAGATTAAAAAGATGAAATCTTTAAATTTCAAGAATATTAGCAATTGAGTTTTAAATAAAATAATATTTCATTACTTATAAATAATATATAAAAATAATTAAGTTAAAAAGATGAAATCTTTAAGTTTCAAGAATATGAAGAATATAATTGTAATAAAATCTGAACAAATTAATTTATATCTATTTTTATAACCGGAGGGATTCAAAAATAAAATATGTAGTGTTTTTTATTTGTAGAATTTTAAACAAAAAATTAATTACTTATAAATAATCTATAAAAATAGTTAGATTAAAAAAGATATAATCTTTAAATTTCAAGAATATCAACGAAGTTTTAAATAAAATAAATTTTAATTACTTATAAATAATCTATAAAAATACTTAGGTTAAAAAGATAAAATCTTTAAATTTCAAGAATATCAAAAATAGAATTGTAATAAAATCTAAACAAATTAATTTATATCTAATTTTAATAATGTAGTTAAATTAAAAAAATATTCAATATTAAACTCATTTTGAAGATATTGTCGAGACGATTATAATGGTATAACTAGTTAATGACCCATATATTATACGGGAATTTGAAACATGTTATTTTAATTTTTAATAAGAGTAGACATTTACATGACAATTGTCATTACCATTTAAATACTTATGTAAATTATATGTTATACGACAATTGCCATTATAATTACTTATTACAATAGATATTTTAGTTATCTAATAGCTGTTAAAATTTTATAAATTGAAAATTTATTATTCTTTTGTCAAAAGATTTGAATTTCGTGAATGATTTTAAAACTGGAGGGATTCAAAAATAAAATATGTGTAGTGTTTTGATTTGTAGGATTTTAAATAAAATAAAATATAATTATTTATAAATAATCTACAAAAATAGTTAGATTAAAAAGATGGAATTTTTAAATTTCAAGAATATTAACAATTGAGTTTTAAATAAAATAATATTTCATTACTTATAAATAATATATAAAAATAATTAGTTTAAAAAGATGAAATCTTTAAGTTTCAAGAATATGAAGAATAGAACTGTAATAAAATCTAAACAAATTAATTTATATCTATTTTTATAACTGTAGAGATTCAAAAATAAAATATGTAGTGTTTTTTATTTGTAGAATTTTAAATAAAAAATTAATTATTTATAAATAATCTATAAAAATAGTTAGATTAAAAAGATATAATCTTTAAATTTCAAGAATATCAACAATGGAGTTTTAAATAAAATAAATTTTAATTACTTATAAATAATCTATAAAAATACTTAGGTTAAAAAGATAAAATCTTTAAATTTCAAGAATATCAAGAATATAATTATAATAAAATCTAAACAAATTAATTTATATCTAATTTTAATAATGTAGTTAAATTAAAAAAAATATTCAATATTGAACTCATTTTGAAGGTATTGTCGAGACGATTATAATGATATAATTTATTAAAAAGAAAAAACAAAAATTTTAATACATTTTAATTAATATATATATATATATATTATTATTTTAAAATGATAAGGATGTAAAGTGAAAGATGAGAAACTAATGGATAAAAAGTAATTTAAACAAATAATTCTAAGGATAAAAAATGTAAATTATAAAGATAATTATGGTATTAAAATAATAAGAATAATTGATGACATCATCATTTGATGATTCTTTTTTAATTGGCCAATCAAATGGCTCAATTTCATAATCATGACATCAGCAAAAACCTTTCTTTAATATATATATATAGATTTATTAAAAAGAAAAAACAAAAATTTTATTACATTTTAATTAATATATATTATTATCTTAAAATGATAAGGATGTAAAGTGAAAGATAAGAAACTAAAAGATAAAAAGTAATTTAATCAAATAATTCTAAGGATAAAAAATGTAAATTATAAATATAATTATGGTATTAAAATAATAAGAATAATTGATGACATTATCATTTGATGATTCTTTTTTAATTGACCAATCAAATGGCTCAATTTCATAATCATGACATCAGCAAAAACCCTTCTTTAATATATATATATATATATATATAATAAGAATAATTGATGACATCATCATTTGATGATATTTTTTAATTGACCAATCAAATGGCTCAATTTCATAATCATGACATCAGCAAAAACCCTTCTTTAATATATATATATATATATATATATATATAGATTTTCTCATGAGATTTTCTTTTCTAGGTTAATCGCCGTTTGAGTCATTGTTGTCTTATCAATTTAAGTTACATTTTAACTTTTTTTTGTTGATTTATGTCGTTATATTTTTATAACCCTTATCTCCCTGCAACGCGGGATCAAAAACCTCGTTGTAAAATATGTTTATGAAATATTATAACAAATTTAACTTCTTTTATTATAGTGGGTTTTCGAATTAATATGCAAAATCATTAAATTTATTCTAAAATAAGAATCAATGTTTAAAATGTTTAAAAAATTACATTGAAGAGTTTATATTTTTTTTAATTACGATCATTATTTATATTACTAAAATATTTATTAAATCTAATAATATTATTTATTTTTACAAGAAAATTTTTTAAGTTTTTTTATTTGAATAAAGCAATTTCTTTATCATTTCAAATTTGAGGAAATGTACATTTTTTTTATACATTCTTCATTTCAAAAAAAGTTTGAAGCAAAATATTTTAAAATTCCTCATTTTTTTATTTCAAAAGATTTGTTTAAGATCTCTTAAAGTTTTAGATAAAACTATGAAACTAACAGTTATGTAAACCTCATATTGTTTTAAATGAACTAAGACATTCGCAATCCATACAACTTACCTCTCAATCCATTCAACTTGTTCCACAATCCATACAACTCTTTACAAGAGTTTAACACAAATCACATCAATTCTATACAACCATTCAATGCTCATACAACTCTCTATCCATTTAACTTATTCTACAATCTATACAACTCTCTTACAACCCCCATTAAACTTCTATACCACCCACATTATAGATGTTCTAAAACAACCATCGATAATAAAACCAAACCAATAATTTATCACTAAATTCTTTTATCACTAAATACCCCTAAACCCTAAATCTCATAAATGCCCTCTTACATTGGTGTCATTTGAGTCAAACTTCATATAGGACCTCTTAAGATTGCCAATAACCAACTTTTTTTCTTTTCCCGGAAAAAAAGTAAAATATTTTAACAAGTAGAATGATGACAAAGACTCTCTTGTTTGACTATAGAGGTCGAGGATAATTTGGTCATTTTAACAGTTTTGTTCTGTACCGTTTAACATACCAAACGTAAAACAAACAATTTAGTTCTTACCAATCCTATCA